>CM040424.1:92062592-92106943 GCA_022702705.1 Papilionanthe hookeriana x Papilionanthe teres | reverse complement strand
TGGTGACTTAATGGGTGAATACACTATGCATGAGTAGAGCTAGAAGACGTGACTGAACTGTATGGTGTGAATCATTGGCACAAAAGTCAAACCTAATGTTTTTGACTCTACAATAAATTTTATACAAGTAAAATCAAAATATTTCTATGTTTCTTCATATGTTGAATGACTCAATGAATTGATTTCGCCTGATATATTTTGATGACATCTCATATGTTGAGCAGCGTGCATGATTGCAAATAGTCTCTAAAGACGTGGAATGAGTGACATATAAAAGATGCTTATATCAAATTTCCTTTTGGCTCTTACTTTTTTAATTTTAATGTTTGAATATGAGAACCTCAAAATATCCACACTGAGTCCCAATTGCATCAACCTTGTAGAATATCATGCAATTGTTGATATAATAATATATCTTCTGTGACGTGAACTCTAGTCATTTTCTTGGTTCTATAGAGATAATGTGTCACTAAATTTTCAATTGAATTTGTCTATTTTAGTAATCACGTAACCCAATTAAAGCAATTTTCATACTTCTTATATTATGTTTTGATGATCAACATTCTGAGAACCATAAATAAATCAAACAGATTTTGCAACCTTATCACAGTAGTCTATGTGTGGCATTCAATAATTCATAGAATATATGAGCTTTTTATTTGGTGGCTCTTTCTCCACTTGTTTAGCATAACAAGTAGTTATTCTATAGAACACAATTTCTTCAAATCTACTAAAATCATATTCATTTAGAGGATCATAGCTTGTTGAAGGATAAGAGCTCATTAAAGGACAAGCTTTAGAATAAATGTTTGGTTCATACTTATCATGTGAAGTTTAAAACCAACAATTTAGTTAAAATTTACTTTGATATAAATAATATCTAACTTCATTGGTTGCGACCTTTAGTGTAAGTCCCTCGAGTCAGGTGTTCGAATCCCACCCATGACGGGAGAATTTGAATAGCACACCCGA
Organism: Papilionanthe hookeriana x Papilionanthe teres; assembly: GCA_022702705.1. Classification (NCBI taxonomy): domain Eukaryota; kingdom Viridiplantae; phylum Streptophyta; class Magnoliopsida; order Asparagales; family Orchidaceae; genus Papilionanthe; species Papilionanthe hookeriana x Papilionanthe teres. The sequence continues at coordinate 92,105,971 of CM040424.1, read as the reverse complement.
CCTGGAAGGGGAGTCCGCTCCTCGGTCAGTTCAACCTATAGGGGTTGATCACTGGTCTCCGTCCGTCGATCAATCTTTAAAAAAAATTATAATAATAAATAATATCTAACTTCATATGGCGTTAAGTATGTCTAATTCTTATATTTCAACACAGGCATCAAAACTTACTCTAAAAAAGGTACGTTGATAGTTGAGTTTTCCACTTGTACAAATGATCCAATACCATTTGAAAACTCATCGTTTGGTCATTTTCTATTCATATGTAATTTATTATACATCCAAGACAATGTGAAAATTCATAGATAACATGTATGTTTAACAACAAAAATCATCAAGTTGAGTTAATAATAACTTACATAATTATTGCACTGTACTTGCTAATTTAAGTGGATTTAATTTGAATCACCGAACATATTAACTTTAGCGGTGCATATGAGAAGGGTCATGTCACGATCTGGCCTGAAGCTTGAAAATAACAAGACAGTTACAGACGATTGGATGGTGGGGACTAAGTTCTCTATGTTCATTTAATGATTCACAAATGAAAGATTCACTGATCAAATTAAATTAAAGCAGTATAATTAAATTTAATTACTGATTCTCCACCTCTTATGTAAATATTTTTCCTTCTATCGCTCATCTTTTAATCATTTAGTTGAACCTGAAAAGTTAGTTTAAAACAATAGTAAGCAAAAAAAAAAAGTTTTGAATGCTCACACTCTTAAACTACTATAACACAAGAGAAAAAAAAAAGTAATATGCATGCCAATTAAATTTTTAGTAAATCAATATAAGCATTTAATATCTTAAGAATATTATATTCTTCAATAAATCTTACTATATCAATGTTCTATCTATATTATTCTGTGCAATATTCACAGAAGTACTGTCTAATAATTGTATCAATTAAGATACTTCAATATCAATATATTTTGCCATTTACATGCTTGGATACCATAATGTTCACCAACAATTGTCATAAAAGAGTGACTCATAATAGTCAATCATGCACATACAAGCAGTTCATGTAGACACATCGTTCATGTACTCATCACATTCAATTTAATATATTATATACATGATAGTAAGTAGCTACAAACATATAACATTCATAACGATGTGTATAATAAAACATATCAATCAAAATAAACTTGTATAAGTATCATTGACTACTAATCCAAAATAGTTGAAAAGAAATAAAATATTATCATAGATTAAAAGTAAGAGTACTCATATCGATGATTAACGATCACCTAGATCTTAAAATGTATTACTTCTATCAAATTATCACCTATAAAATATAAAATATTCAATCATCACTTTACTTAATTATGTTTTAATTTATTATTAGTTATTGTTGTATTACACTTTTAATTAAGATTTCAATATTTTACATTTTAAGTTCATTATTGTAATCAAATTAATATAAAATATTATTAATTTATAAAAAAATTACTTTTTGAATGAAAACCCTAACCTTTCTTTTGTGCTTGAATCAAATGCGCGTAAGTTTAATAATTAATAATAAACTCATATATATATATATATATATATATATATATATATATATATATATATATATATATATATATATATATATATATATATATGCGCGAGCCTTCGCTCATTGGTTGCGACCTTTGGCATAAGTCCCTTGGGTCAAGGGTTCGAATCTCATCCATTATGGGAGGATTTGAATAACACACAGGGAATGGAAGGGGGTCTCGCTCCTCGGTCGGTTCAACCTATAGGGGTTGATGGGCGGTCTCCGACTCGTCGATCAATCTTTAATATATATATATATATATATATATATATATATATATATATATATATATATATATATATATATATATATATATATATATATATATATATATGTATGTATAACTTAATAAAATTACCTTAATTCTTGATCGAGAACCCCTTTTCTCGCATGCGATCCCCTTTTTCTTCTTTACGTGCGATACTCGGCTCGTCTTCTTCCTTAACATTGAATGTCACGAGTTGCTCACTGTCCTTTCTACCCTCAAAAGTCTTGAGAGCCCAGGATTTGCCTCCCTCCTGATAGACAACGGTGCAACCTAAAACACCATCGTTCAACTCTCAGGTAAGTTCCTACTTCCCTCATATGACAAATTATAAGGCGAACTCACCTCCTTGGCTTTTGAACCACTTACTTCCTCTCCCAAATGCTCGACTTTTCGCTTCCACTTCTTCAATTCTTCGTTTCCTTTCCCCAAGTAACTTAAACAGGATGTCATAATCTTTCCCGCTTATAAAAATTTTGTCCTCAAAATTTTAAAACAAACTACATGTCATTTCTCATTAAGCAAGTCAACATTAGTTATCCATAAATTTCATGATGAAAATTAGGGGTCATTCATTAATAACTATATGATAAAGACCTGATACAAGGTAACTCAACTATACTTCAAATAACAATACATAATTACCGAAGCAAGATAGTGTTTTAGGAAAATACGTTTATATATAAGAAAAAGCCAAACTCATCATATCTCATCACCATCAGCAATAGTTGGTTCTTCAGGCTCACTATGAGTGAGAGAATAAACTCGAGGTCGAACAGTTTGTCTTGGTTAACCTTAGGTAGGAACTGAAGCTAGACTCTATCCATTTCTGCACATCTTCAGTCCTCTATGAAGAAGCTCCTCTTGATTTCTAATCTTTAGTGGTCTTCTAGTCAAGCGATGGATAATATCTTGTCATATGTCCAAGCTGATGACACTAGTAACATGTGTTAGAGTCCATTAAACATTCACCCTTATGTTGTCTTCTACATTTGAAACAACTTTCTACATTACTTTGAGTCGTACCTCTGTTAAATCCACCCGAGTTGTACTTGGACCATTTTTCATTGGATCCTTCTGATTGATCAACATGTCTACGTTCATCAATAATCTTCCTCTTGCGAGCCTCCTTATGCTTCTAAGTAAGCTGATAATCAATTTTCACTCTTTTAATCGATCCACGAATACAAAATATTCATCGATCCCCAAAGACAGCAACGATTGTCCTATCAAATCCTTTAATCCTTAAAGAAATCTATAACACTTTTCTTCTGCGACAGTGAACAATTGTGGCACATACCTTGACCATGAAATGAATTATGCTTCGTACCACATGACTGTATTTGAGCGGATAATGGCACAAATGACTCTTTGAATAACTCCATGAATTTTTCCCAACTGAACATCATGTTAGGTATGTCCCTAACTTGTTTTTATTCTTCCTATTCTACCACTTTTCGGTTTCTTCATCAAACACAAATATAGATAATGACACTTGTCTTTCATCTAGACAAACCATACTATCTACTATCTTCTTAATTCTCATCAACCATTCTCTGCTTCAATTGAATCGTCGGTTCACTTAAATAATGGTGGGTATAAATCTTGGAATATCTTCAAGCACTTATCCACATCGATTGTATCACTTCCGAATGGTTGCAATCTGAACTCCTAAATCAGGAGTTATCACCGGCATAATCTGGGTCAGGACATGCATGTTTACATTGTTATTTTGTTGTACCTCATTGTTTTCTATCAGACTCGCTTCTTCTATAATTTCAGGTGTATCACTATGCCTGAATAGATACATATATCAATTTGAGTTAACTTCAATTTTTAATTATTATTATTTTTATTATTAATTTTTTTTATAATTACTCTATTGACTCTTTTATTAAGATTACATTAATTAATTCTTAAACCTTGGCTTTGATACCACTTTTATCGTAACCCGACCTGGGGCTTGGAATTAATCAAGGTGGGTACAAACGATCTATCGAGGATAACTAAGTTCTCTATATTCATTTAACTAGTAACAAATAAAATAGCCATTACTCAAATTAAAATAAAGCTGTATAATTAAGCTTATCTCATTACTTATTGTCTGCATCTTCTATAAACATTTTTCCTTCTATCGCTCATCGTTTAATCACTTAATTAAATTTGAAATATTAGTATAAAATAATAATAAGCTAAATAAAGTAGTGAATACTCATACTCCTAAACTACAGTAATAAAAAGAAAAAAAATTAATGTTCATGCTAGTTAAATTTTTAGTAAATCAAATATAAACATTTGATATCTTAAGAATATGATATTTTTCAATGAATCTTACTATATCAATAACATACGTATATCATTTTATATTTCATGAATCGTCACTGAGAGCACCGTTTAAAAATTGTACCAACTAAATTATTTCAATATCAATATCATTTTTCATTTAAATGCACAAGTACATTAGTGTTCTCCTGCTAGTACTATAAAGGGGTGAATCCACCATAGCTAATCATGCACATACAACCAATCAATATAGACAAATTATTCATGTGATCATCACATTCAATTCAATATACTATACATATGATAGCAATTAGCTACAAACATATAATAACATGACAAATAAACAAAAAAAATATCAATAAAAAAAAGCTTGTACAAGTATCATTAGCTACTAATACATAATTGTTGAGAAGAAACAAAATATTATCATAGATTAAAGTAGGAGTATTCACCTCGATGATAGATGATCTGCTAGCTCTTAACTTATAATCCTTCTATCAAATTATCACTTATAAAATATAAAATATTCAATTATCATTTTACGTAATTATGTTTTAATTTAATTATGAATTATTGTTATATTGCATTATTTTAATTAAGATTTCAATACTTTAAACTTTAAGTTTCATTATTTTAATCAAACTTAATAATAAATATTATTAATTTATACAAAAATAATTTTAGAGTTAAGACCCTATCCTTTCTTTAGTACTTGAATCACATACGCTTCAGTCTAATATTAAAATAATAAACTTAAATATATAATATATATACTATTTATTAAATAACATGATAAACTTACCCTTGTTCTCAATAGAGAAACCCTTTCCAACACACGAGCCCCTTTTCTTCTCTGAGTGTGATACTCGGCTCGTATTCTCCCTTAACATTGAATGTCACGAGCCACTCGCCATCCTCTCTACCCTTGCACGTCGCGAGAGCATAGGCGTCGCCACCGTCAAGGACGACACTATGGCTCGACCCAGTAGTGCAACCTTAACGCTATCGTTTGACTTTAAGTTATGTTCATGCCTCCCTCATATCATAATTTATCAGGTGAACTTACCTCCTTGGCTTCCGACCTTTCTACTCGACTCATCGGTTCCACTTTTTTGAATCTTTGGTTCCTCTCCCTACCCTGAAACGGGATGTCACGTCGCATTTGTATACATACCAACCAATTTTTATTTATTTATGTAAAAGAAACATAAATTTACATATCTATATGTAAACCTAAGTGGCTTACCTGCATACCCCACAATTCACAGTATTTATATATAGTACAACACTTGCATACTGAACCCTAGAACATTAATTATAGGGCATTTACATACATACCACCTAATTTGGAGTAAGTTACATACAGAGCACCTAAATCTTATCCTTAACTCTATAAAAACTAAAACTAATAAATTAAATGCAATGCATCCAAATATTACAATAATAATAAACTCCAGAGTTTTGTCTTGAGTTTAATGTCGGTTACCACAATGGATAACTGCTATCGTCTAATTTTTATTATTCAACTATCATCGATCACCTAGCATCATTTAACCATTATTACTTGATCGTTATTGTCTAACCATCATTGTTTAGCTTTAATCATTTCTCTTTTGTCATCTAATCATTCTTGTTTGATCATCATAATTTAACCATCAACTCTCATCATCCAATCACCGTCTCATCACCTTTCACTAATTCTCTATCATAATCAAATAAAATCACATGAAATTGAGATAATATTTTAAACTTTGCATTCCCATCTTTTATAATTAAGAAGAAGACTAGGTTTTTATAAACTCTACTCACATAGGGTCCGTTTGGGGCAGCTTATTTGGTGCAGTGGCGTTTTGAAAATGCACTTGGCCTATTTGGGTAAACTGCGTTCTAACAGCTTATGCATTTTCAAAATGCAGAAAACAGCTTTTTCACACCGCATGCGCTGGCAACTTTCTGGATGCGGTCAGTCTTTCCAGAAAAAAAAAATTGTAATAGCCATCGCACCTAGGTTATCTGCAGATTATTTTTAATCAGTTTATCAGCAGATTATTCAATAAGCTCCTCAAACAGACCCATAGTGGATCATTTTATCTAGGCCATTTTTCATGGGGAACAAAATTTATTTCGACCATCTCCTATTTTCATATATAAAAATTTTGGTGTATAATTTAATTAGAGATGTTTTTTTTACATATATATGTTGAATCTTCATATAAAGCTACTTCAATAAATTTTATAGCTCTCTGCCATCAAAATTTTTTAAAATGCAATATTTTGGTATTGCTTAAGAAATGACATCCCAACATTATAATAACAATAGTTCAATAGTTGATCGACATAATACCTGTTAGGTATGACTCATATTCCTAATAAGGAATAAATATTGGAGCGGGGCAAGAGAATCAGGGGATTATATTATGTGGGTTAGGGGTGTCGGGGCAACAGCCTGTGGTTTAGTACAGTGTTAATTTTGGTAATTACATATTGTACTCATATGGTTCCTTTTTTTATCTTTCTGGAGTTATAAATAGGGCTTGTTATAACTCTAGGAAAGTATCATGTATTCTGTAACTCTTTTTTGAATAGTAAAGGAAAGTCGTCGCTCTGCTCCCGAGGACGTAGGTATCTTTGTCGAACCTCGTTAAATCTCTGTGTTCTTCTGGATTGCGTCGATTCTTGCGTTTCTTTGTCCTAAATAATAACAATAGTTCAATAGTTGATCGACATAATACCCATAATAAAAATCTTATCGCCAAGACTTATCAATTCAAGAATCAATCAACAAGGAGGTCACAACTAGGCATGAATAGACCACCAAAGTCTACCATAATTTGATGTATATAATATTATCAAACATTTTCATAATTTTATGATATAAAAATGAATAATGAGGGCTTGAAATAATAAAATAACATAAAATACAATAATAATTATAATTCTCTTAAATTTATAAGTTTAGTTTATTGCCTCTAGCGTTTCTCATAAATGCTTTAATCAAAGGGGTATTAAGCATCGATTTTTGTTTTTAATTTTATTTATAATTTGCCATAAAATATGATATATTTGTTAGTTTAAATATTACTTAATTTTATTTTTGATTGAATATCAAATATTAAATTTTTAAGCATTGATAATTTGATTTATTTTTATATTCCTATTAATAAATAAAGACATAACTAAAAAAAAATTTAAATAAAAAATTTAAAAAAAGATGCCAATCAAGATATAAACTTTCATCCCCAATTCTCCATAAATTAGTTTTAACAGTTAATAACGCACAATAATGAATTTATATGATCAACTAAGACATATAACCTATGTATTTACATGAGAAATTCACTAGTTAACACAGTTATTAAATCCTTAGCCCTCTTCTGGCTTTCTCTAAACCCTGAATAATTCGATATAATTTATATTAACATAAATTGTACAAAATTATAAGATAAATATTTTAAACTATAAACCACTTTGTACACTCAAAAATGATCTACACGAATCCCAACATAATCTTGTTGTCCAAATTAAAAGAGATAAAACAAAGATCATAAAGTCGACCGGCTGAAAAACTACCAACTGACAACCCAAGGGCCAATTAAGTCGATCGGGAACAGACATTCAAGGCAATAAACGAACAAGGGTCGAGTACCCCCAACAACTCCAAACGTGAGGCACTCTCAACAACTCTTTTTCACTTAAGAAATCACCAAGGGACTATAATCAAACATACATCCATTCTTTTTCACTTAAGAACAAGAAGAAGCTAGAGCAAAAACATAGCAAGAGAAAATACACATAAATCGCTTTAATTAAAGTTAGGCCATTGAAGTTTAATTTGGGTTCCCATAATATTGAAAATGCTTTTTTTAAGCTACCCTTTGACCTTAAAAATTTGGGTCAACTTCTTTGGACCCTTTTCAGTATTTTTTCAAATATCTTTCTTTAACTCTTTCTTAGGTTTAAAAGAGCACATTTGGTTTAGTGTTTCCCTTGAATCATAATAATGAAATTAAAACTCATGAAACAAATTGAAATTAAATTCATCAAAATTAAAATTCTTTTTAGAGCACAATAAAACTCATTTCTAAGAGAAAGGAGAAACTAAAAGAAATTAAAATTAATTGAAGTAAAATGGTCCAAACAAATTTAGAATATAAAAATTTGATATAAAAAATTATAAACAAACAAAATCATAAATGAGATAAATTTAAAATAAAACCAAACCTAAAATTCAAAAATAAAAAAATGATGGGAGAATAATAATAAATTAAAACCAATGTTTTATTTATTTATTTCTTTTACAAGCACGTCACTTAATCTGTATGTATTTACATGTCTAACATCTAAACTTTGAAGATCTTCTTGTACGTCGTTCAAACGTGTCCGAGACTTAGAATTTTTAGGTGCAAACAACTTAGGCTTCGGAGACACCGAGTTCGGCGCGGCGCTGACTTGGAGAAGTAGAGCAATAGGGTGTTTTTTTATTTAAATAAATACATAAACTTTAAAAATGTATAACTTAGTGTAGAAAAATCATGAACATAAAATAAAAATACTTCTATGCTCAGTGAATAGTGAAGAATAATATTGACTAAAAATTAAAAATATTATATTTATATTTATTTTTAAAATAATTAAATACTCCAAATCTTGTTTAAATCATAAATAATTAAGTATTAATCATAAAAATGTGAAATTTGGAGGGTTTAAACGTCTCATACTTAGGTTTGTTCTCTAATTTTTCCAAACCAGAGATCACCTCTAAGTATGAAAGCTCTAATTTTCAAAGTAAATCATCTATGTTTTAACTAAAAATTCATAATTATTAAAAGATGAATCTCAAAATTATAAGAATTAGTTTGGTAGGTTCAATATGGTCAGAAAGATCCTATGAAAATATAAAATGGATTTGAGTAATTCAAAATAGCACTTTATATATTTAATTCATTAAAATGAAAGAAAAATTAAATAATTAAAATATAATAAAAAAATCACAAAAATTAACCCACACAAAAGTAAATGGTCAGGGAACTCCCCGTAAAAATTTAAGCTCAATATGAATTGATTTGATTACTAAACTTGATTTTCTAAGTAAAAAGGGTTTTTTTATTAAAATAATTATAATAATTAAAATACAAGCCAATAAATTACAAAAATTAGTTTTGGGAGTTCCTTATGACCAGAAAAGTTTAAGAAAAATAAAATTAAATTAAGGGTCCGTTTGGGGCAGCTTATTTGGTGCGGTAGCGTTTTGAAAACGCACTTGGGTTGTTTGGGTAAACTGCGTTTTGACAGCTTATGCGTTTTCAAAAATGCTGAAAACAGTATTTTCACGGAGCTTTCTAGCTGCGGTCTAACTTTTCCAAAAAAATAAAAATTGTAATAGCCACCACACCTAGTTTATCAGCTGATTATTTTTAATCAGCTTATCAACAGATTATTCAATAAGCCAGAGCTACCCCAAACAGACCGTAAAGTAAATTGTTCATTTTTGAGCTATTTTTTAATTTTTAAATAATTAAAATAATTTAAAAAATCATAAAAATCATTAAAATTTTAAAATATACAAAAATGTTCCAAATTGCTTCCTAATCATTTAGGGATAATTAAAATAGTTTTCTTGATTTTAAAAACGAAGTTATGAATTTTAAAAGACTTAAAATGAATTTTAAAAGGCTTAAAATTGATTTTCCTTAATTTTGCATTAAAATAATTCCAATAAATCACAGAAAAATCACAAAACTATGAAATTTATTTCTATGGATTTCTTGAACTCAAAGAGATTTAAGAAAAATATAAAACTTAATTTTCCACTTAAATAATATTTTATATTTAATTAATACTCAAAATCAAAAAATAATTATAATAATTAAAACAAAACTCAAAAAAATCATGAAAATTGGCTTAAATGATCCTCTAATGTAGATGAACTTTCAATAATTTTCATAAGGATATATCTTTTACTTTGGTTAAGTTATTAAATTAACATGGAAAATACCCTATTTGAATTAAAATAATTATAAAAAATAAAATAAAAAACAGAAAATCACATTTTCTCTTTCGATATTTTAATTGACTCGTGAGTGGGGTAACATAAAAAATTTCAAAATTATTTGTGTTAAATTTAAAAAGTTATGAAGTAATAAGCCTAAAGGGCAAAATGATAATTTTAGGATTTAAGCCTTAATTAATATTTTGGTCTAACCAAATAAGTAAATGGGCAATGAATAATCTTAATTAACATTCCTAATTCACCACTTTTCAATATTAAGAGTAAAGTCATAATTTCTTAAATTATTAAAATTGAGAAGTTAATCAAATTTGATAATCATATAGTAAGGATTTTGATCTAGGAAGATTTTAACTCACTAATCTAAAGCCACTAATCAATGGTTTGGTGATAATGACACCTTTAATAAATATCAAATGTCACTTAATCTAATAATACCTTAAATTACAAATCTACCCCATAAAAGCTTAAGGGCTAGGTAATGAACCAGGTTTGATCTCAACTTTAATTAATGAGGTTTAGGAAAGAGAACACAATCATTCACTTACATTTTGGAAACACTACTAGCTCAACCTCAATCAAATTGGTTAAGTCCTCTAATAATTCAAATTACCCTTAAAGGCTATCACTCATATAACTCATAAATAAAACATTAAATGAATGTTACCATACTCAAGGGATAATCAAGACATATAAGTTCATTGAGCAAGGGCTAAAACATCTTTAATAAACTCAAATCGAACATGGATGTTTAATTGAACTAAACAATGAAACCAAATAAACTCTAAATGGTCCCGAAAGCTTTGAGAAAGATGTTCAGGTTTATGCCCCGATTACTTCCTTATTCTGATGGGATATTTTAGAAGAACCATTAGATTTCATTTTTCTTCGAATTTATATATGCTTTAAAATACAATAATTTGATACCACTTTTTAGAATATTTAATTTCCGGCAAATTGCTTCAAAAACTTGATGTGTGGGGTTTACTTTTATTAATTTATATTTAGATTCTATAATAATTATTGTAAAAGTAACAATTTTAAACGCAAGTATATGTATCGTTCAAGTAATACAGGGCTCTAGTGGAGTCCAGATTATCGATCCTACGAGAGATAGTGAATTTATAAAAAGTAAGAAATATAAGTAATATTTTGGAATTGTCAAATGCAATATATATATATATATATATATATATATATATATATATTCAAATTTAATTTGCTAACAATTTTTACTAAAAGCAAGTAAGCAGTAAAGTAAAGTAAGCAGTAATTAAAATTCAATGCAAGTATAAAAACGACTTTCTCCTTTTTCAACTAATCCAAGAATTATAGAGTAATTATTTTTTTGTATGGAATTAAGATTATGGTATTGTGTCAAATAGAAACATTTATATTTTTTACCCTTTGGTCCAGGTGCAAAGAACATTGAGTAATCTATAGATAGGCTCAAGATGTTTTATTAGTAGAATGGGTTAATCTAGGCTCACACTGCTAGATGTTCAAGGGTGGCTATGGTCGAACTTACCATTGACTCGTTACCTTTCTATAAACCAAATTATTAGAATTTATTCTGTCACTCTAAATACTAATTAATTTTACGCCCAATAAATATTATCTTCTTATTTATTTGCACTTCACCTTAAATAATTCGCGTATAGCCTGCTATTACCTAAGGATTCATGTATTATCTACTAGTTAAGAATTTATCTCTGGATAGGTCTCAAAATTTTTCAACAGGTTTTAACAAATTAAATGGCCAATTTAAAAAGTGAACTAAGATGGGTTTTAATATCATCACAATGTTTTAAAATATTTTATATTTAATTCTCTTACAAAATTTAATTAATTTATAATCTTTTCATAGTTGAAATGAGAAAGATAACTAACTACTCATAACACATTGAAATAACACAACAAAATATATTTATAAAACTTTGAACCAAAGTACAAATGCTTATCTGAAGTATTCCTTCAAGTGATCCGCTGACTTTTATTGACTCCAAAGCAATGATGAAAGACTCCAACAGCAATAACACACAATAAACACTCAAAATAAACTCACTAGATACAAAATAAAGTGGCACCCTAAGTATGGAAGAGACTAAATAAAACTATAGAGGAGAGATAAGATACTAAAATGGGTATGTGTACTAAGAGGGGGGTTTTGGAGCGATTTTCTCTATAGAATGGGCTCCTACGTATAGAACTTTGAATTTGACCAGGGGTTGCTTAAAGCACCTCTTCAAAATTGTCCAAATTCAATGTATCTTCTAGAAGGTAACTGTCGCGCCTAGGCGCCGAACTCCGTGACCAGGTCTTTCGCACCTCTTCACTTTGGGTTGCACCTCTTCACGATCCAGATTGTTTTCTTGTGTCCAAATACATTGTATCACATGTCCTATATATTAGAAGTAACTTCCAGTCTTCTAGAAGTTCCAATAACTGCTTAACACCGTCAAAATAACTGCCCAAAGTCATCAAAAAAACTTGACAGCGTCTGTATCGAACTAGCGCTTAGGCACGGATTTTGGCGCCTAGGTGTCAGGCCAATAATTCTAAAATTTTGCTCCATAAGCTCCATTTTTGCTCATTTTTTCTCATTTTTCCTTCTTTTTTTTTCTTGGACTCTTTTTAAATCATCTACATCCAAAAACATAAAAATACCTTTCATTAAAGCATGATATCCTTAAGAATTGAATCATAAATAAGGCATAAAAATAGGTATTTTTTAGGTAGATCACTTAACACACCTTAGGGACCCACCAAGTTATGAAATAGGTTCCCTCGTTGAATTTAAATCATTAAACTTTAATCTTTAATTTCATAACTGCTTGAAAAGTTGACATTTCAGCATATGTACTCGAAGACTGCTAGGTACGTATTTATATTTATTGCAATTTACACTGTTTTATTTATTAAATGTTTTACTTCTACTTGCATGTCAAAACTAGGACTTTTGGGATAGCTGTAAAAATAAAAGTAAAACCAAAAATTGATTCATAATAATTATAATATAAGACAACTTAAAATTTAATCGCAAACCAAACAACCAAAAATATAATTGCAACTAAATTAATGCATCTTCTATCGGATGATCGGGAATCCCTCAGATGATGTAACCTACGACTGCTAACGATATTTCCTACGGTTCGAATGAAATTATGGAACTCATTCATTTGAGTCTAGTAAATTCATCTAGACTAAGTGAATCTGAAGAAAATATGGTGTCGGAACGAGGGAATCATGAGATCCTAACCGGTATCGCTTAATCAATTTAAATATTTCCCCTTAAATAAGACATTTAAATAAGAATGAATACTTGCAGTCACACCAGAACTTGAACTCTATAACATGACACTTTTCTCATCCCTTCAATTTGACACTTCTAAAACTGAACCTGCTGCAATAAGGAGCTTGGAGCATATACAGTGAGCAGCACCACAAGGAAGCGAACAACTCTACAACAACAAACTTTCTTAGAAATAAACAATAAGGCCTAGGACTTCGAGATTGTTTGCCTAGTGCAACGTAAGTCCTCACTTTATCTTTTTAGGCCTTTGTACAATCATGTTGTGTGATTTAATCCCTAAACTCTATATAAGATTTTGATGTTATCATTCGTTACGACATAAACTCTCCTATCTTCCACGCTATTTGTATGATTATATCATGCAAACATAAGTCCTAAATCAATAAAATTGGCAGGATTGAAACAAGGAGTAATATCTAAAAATCAAAACCAAACAAATAGGATAGTTGGAAGGTCATTTAAGGTTCTCCTCAAATCATATGACGTCCCCTACTTCTTCGTTACTTTGGACTCTTAAAATAAATTGTTCCTATTTTCAGCCGTTCCCTTTAGATTTCCTCGTGTCCATCCTTAAATACTTCAACTTTGAAATTCTTGAATTAAGAACCACTGATCTTAATCGAGATTTTTCTTAAGTGACTCCCGTCATTTAAGATGTAATTTATTATAGAGGCTTGCCTCTATAGGGAACTTTAAAACCCAGATAATATAAACTCTATTTAATCTTTTATATTAAATAGGGAAACTTGTTGGCCAATATAATGGTTTTGCAGACCGAACGTATACCATTGATTCTTTGGTTTATTTAATCGAGCTTTACTCTTCAAGTGATGTGTTTACCCTTCATGATAGATGCATTACTTGTGGTGTTGTACTCGTTTAGTTCAAACAATTGAATGTATGGTACCTTGTCTTATTTTTTTAAAATTAAAATATTATTATTTTCAAAAAGATATACCCTAATACTTTAAATTAAATCTTAAATTAAAATTAAAAAAAAATATCGGCCTACATGCACTTATTTATGGATGAAAATGCACTTTAAAGAAATTTATTATTGTGTTTTTCTTGTTGATATAACAGGTATGACACGTGGAACAAAGCGGAGCTGAAATGGATCAAAATAGAGCTGAAATGGAGCATATTAGTTCAACACTAGGCACCAGCCTTTAGGCACCAAGACGCTCCACCCAAGTGCCTTCGTGTTAGCTTATTGGGCGCCTAGGCCCATACAATCCGAGAGGCTGACGCCTAGGCGCCAGCCTTGTGGCGCCAAGGCGCTAACTAGATTTCGGGCAATTTTTGCTATTATTTCATCATGACCTTAGGAGTTAAAGAGGGATCGTAGGCAGTTCAAGGACGTACTCTTATTCATTATGGAGCCTTGGGAAGTGGAAGAAGGCAAAAGATTCGTATTGAAAAGTTAAGGTTTTATATTTTCTATTTTCTTAGAGAGATTGGAGAGGAATTGGAGAGCAATTTGTAAGGGGATAGACTAAGCATTGCAGGGAGCACTTGTAAACCATTTGGGAAGGAATTTTCATCTCTTTTTTCAGGAAAAAAGTTAAGTATTGTGTTTTATATTGTCCTATGCTGTTTGTAAACACAAATTCTAGTGGATTTCCTTTAGTATAAGATGATGATTTGTGGTGTTTTCTTTATACATTATGAGTAGATCTTTCTTACATTTCTCTTGTAATCAATAAGTTGAATGTGTAGGATGTTAGGATGCTTGTATAATTGATCTTTAAATATTAATGTGATGAGTATTCTTCAAAACTAAATTTAATTTTTAGACTAGCCATATGAACAGTTAAAATCTGTTGTGATCCATTATGACTCGGAAGAGTGATGGAGGAACGATTAGAATATTCACATTGAACTAGTGGGTGAAGGAAAAGTAGTCTGTAGGGAGCTGCAAATTAATAGAGAAATAGGCTTTGATGGTTTTAAATTGTGGTTTAAGGAATTAAAACCAGTTTAACCAAACTACTTTATGCACTCAGGAAAGCATAAAATAGAGGATTGCTCCTATTTATCACTAGCCACATTTACAATTTGAAGTAGTTATTCCTACACAATCACTTATGTCATCATAAGAGAGTGGTTACTTTTACATCTTAATAATCACCAATCCAATTAAGTTAGATAGGTTTTAGCATTATAATTAATTGAACTAGCATATGAGTAATTGATAGAACTTTCACCTAATCTCAATTTCAAACTAACACATAACAGTAGTAGACTAGAACTTTTCTTAAAGGAATCCTTACCTCATCTCTGTGGGATCAACAATTCAGACTCAATAGAGCCCTATATTACCGAAATAGTATGGATACTTACGTGAGAAACCCCAGTGTATAAGAACACCTAACTTTAAGAACTTAATTAATTTTCTAGGGAGCGGATCAAATTTCAGGTGCCATTACCAGGACTTTCATTATTATGCTAATATCTAGTGTGGATCAGTTATCTCAATCGATGAAACTATGTGCTTGGCATTGGTGGCGGTGCTAAGAGCTTAACATTTCTCTAAATGTTTTAGGGTTCCCCTTTATCAACATATTAGATTCCTTCCTATATATCTCATTCCCATCCTCAATCTCTACTGACTCTTCTTGGTCTTATCCCAGGCTACTAATAAATTGTTGAACACTACCCAGTCCACTACGCCAATCCTATGATAATGACCTTCACTAGAATCATGGGGAATCCTCATTGATTTCAAGATTAAAAGTGGCTTCTTGATCATTCACTCTCATAATCAATTTTCCCTCTTGGGCATCAACCATTGCCCTACTGATGGAAAGAAAGGGTCGACCAACTAACAAAAGTATTTCCTTATCTTCCTCGATGTCGTGTACCATAAAGTCAGAAGGAAAAATGAACTTGTCCACCGTCACTATTACATCCTTAATTATTCCCATATAATATGCTAAGGATCGGCTCGCTAATTGTAAGGTCGGATTGGTTGCCTGAGTCTTTCCTAACTCAAGTCTCTTGAGAATGGATAATGACATCAAGTTGATACTAGCTCCTAAGTCATAAAGGGCTCTTCCTACAAACTCTTCTCCTATGGCAGATGAAATGGTAAAGTTCTAAATGTCCTTCATCTTTTGGGACAATTTATTTTTTAGAATGACAATACATTACTCAGCCAACGGTATAGTTTCTAAATGTCCAATTCTTCCTTTCTTAGTCATTATATCCTTCATAAACTTGGCATAGTTGGGCATCTGTTCTAGGGCTTCAGCAGAAGGTATGTTAATGGGTAGTTATTTGAACACTTGTAAAAACCTGAAAAATTGTTAATCTACTTTTTACTTTTTCAATCTCTAGGGAAAAGGTGGTGGCAATCTCTCTTTAGGGTCAATCCTAATGGGTGAGATAGGTCTCTCTACCTCAATTTTCTAAGACCTGGGTTCACCTCCTATAACTAAGTCTAAGTTCACTGGGCCTTCCCTCCTATAAGATTTTTCTATCTATTTTTCATTTCTCAATTTTACAGCATGTACTTGCTCAATCCCTTTTTCTTTGGGGTTCACTTGAGTATTACCTGTGAGTGTACATGAAGGTCTACTATTTGCAACATTCGCCAGCTATCCTAATTGATGTTCAGGGTTCTTAATGGCTACAGCTTGGCTCTATAATTGGTTCCCCATTTATATTACCAACTCCTTTATTGGTGATATTTTATGCATTGGCTGAGCATTAGCTTGGAAACCTGGTAAACATCGCTGCTTCTGAGGATTTGCTCCTTAGTTATTCTCATGACCTGCAAGGTTGGCTTGAGGGCTTTCCCTTTGCTGGTGATTTTCACTCTATTAAAAATATGGGTGATTTCTTCAACCTGGGATGTAGGTATTTGAATAGGGGTTATGATCATTGTTTGCGACAACATTAACAGACTCCAAAGCAGACATGCTCGGATCAACCACCAGTCCATACACCAGTCCATCATTTGTTGGAAGCCCTTGCATAGAATTCATCCCTAGATTATCTAAATTTTTAAAAATAGCAACCACTTAGTTCACAAGGATAGTTAATACATCAGATTCATGCATGCTAACTACTTTCTAGGGTGTGACTCTCTTAGTAGGCCATTGAAATTTTTTATGGCCATTTCTTTCATCAATTAGTAAGCCTCCACAAAAGGTTTGAACATTAATGAACCCCCTAACGCAGCACTATTATGGACCTTAGGGAACCTACCAATCCATTGTAAAAAGTTTGAATGATTAGCCAATCATGTAGGCATGGTGTGGCCACCTCCTAAGTAGTTTCTTGAATCTCTCTTAAGCCTCATAAATGGATTCTCCATCAATTTGGGTGAATGAGATAATGTCATTCCTAATTTTGGTCGTCTTAATGAAGGATAGTATTTTTCCTGAAACTTTTGGGCCAGTTCATTTCATGTTGTGATTGATCCCAGGGCAAGAGAGTTAAAACATACCTTAGATTTGTCCCTCAAAGAAAATGTAAAAAGCCTAAGTCTAACAACATCACTGGGGGCATCATTGTACCGAAACATGGCACATAGTTCAAGAAAGTTGTATACGTGAAGATTTGGGTCCTTAGAAGGTAGTCCCCTAAACTGGCTATTTTGAACCATTTGGATTATGGTAGGTCTCAGCTCAAAGGTGTTTTCCTCTACAGTAGGTTATTTGATGCTCATGTGGATTTCCTTAACAGAAGGGTTGGTCTCTAAGTGGTTTCATGATGAGTACATTACAGTTAGCCATCTCAATGATTGTGTCAGTAGGTAAGTGTGCTCTCCTATAGCATCTGAATGTTTGATCAATTTTGGGGTCAAAGGGGACAAGGTCAGACTCAGCTCCTTTTTGCAAACAAACAAATAAGGACAATGAATTTATAAAACAAACTCGATAGACTTCAACCAAGTAGTTGATTATGACAAGCCACATGAGTCAGTCAACAAACAAACATACAAGACATACATCACAAGCAAAAAAGGAAAACAAACTCATTTTGACATTTTGTTTATATAATTTTTTTTCAAATTTTTAATTTTTTTCAGCACCCAATATAGATCCAATAATTGAAATAACAAAAGAAAAGAAGAACCAGAAAAATAAAAGTATCAAACCTAGAACCTAAGCTTATCAACTAAAGTTCTCCTAAAATAAGAATAATTATTAATATGTTTCCGCAACAACATCGCCAAAAACTTGATGTGCCAAAACTTATCGCAAAGTAAGTTTACCGCACAATACAAGCATAAGTGTCAAGTAATATGCGGTCTAAGAGTTCATATATATCCCATGAGGAATGGTTTAACAATTATTCTTGCATAAAATCTTTACTTTGCTAATCTTGTGAGCCTAGCTTGACATGATCTCAAAAAGTTGTTCAAATCATAAAATCCTAACAGAAAACAAATCAACTCGCAGACAACATAAAATAGAAAGTGGTGTAAGATCTCAGATGTTCTTCAAGAGTTATGAGGTTTTGTACCTCTATGACTTATGAATTAGAAATCCATGAGATTAAATTTTGGTTAACCATATGATGTCTCCCAATATTTTTTGATTCCACATAATGGTTACAGAATCCTCCTGGAATACATCCATCCTCATAGGATTTTGTAGTTAACATTTTTGTTCCACTATGCTACAGTTAGAATTCATAGATTCACGAAAAATGTTAACATCCTAATTGGTCAATTTTGGAGTAAATGAAATCCAGGATATTAACTAAGAACATTAGGTCATAAAAGCACAGAAAAACACTACAATAAAATATATCAAAAAGACATAATAAACCACTACCCCCTACATCACAGAGACATGAAAAGAGTTTAGTCACACATTGTCGAGAAAAACATAGACATTAAAACTATACAGATCTTCATTGCGAGATAAAAAGAAATATTAAAATTATAATAAAAACTTGTCTTCTCCACAAGAGTAGGTTCTCTCCCTCTTCTATAAAGCTCTCTCAAAAAAGCATAAGAATAAGAGGAGAAAAATCAACCCCTAAGGATTTCAATCCAAAGAAAGGAAGAAAACCTAAGTTTTGAGCTCTCTCTAATCAAAATACCTCCTTTCTCTCAACCTTCACCCACCCAAGATACCCTAAAGCCGTCCTCATGAGCAGATATACAAGCAAGACTTGACAAATGGTAAGAAACTTTTTGCCAAAATAAGTCTAGCGAGTCTGGTGCGGGTGTGTCATAATTTCGGCGCAGGGTACTTTATTGGGATAGGCTGCGCGTGGCACAAACAGTTGGGCATGGGTGCTTCGCGGGGAGCGAGTGCGCTTTGTTTCTGATGCGGGAGCACTGGGTTAACGCGGGTGCACCGTAAAGGTGGCACTGGTGCGCTAGTCTGAAACAATGCTAATTTCAATCCTTTTTTTGCTCTAAAACCACGTCCAACCTATCTCTTACATAGCTAAAAAACACATTTCTCATGCATAATATCAGCATTAAAAGATGTAAAAACATGGGAAAATATGTCAGGAAAATATCACATATTCAATTTATATCAATGATAAAACTCAGAGAAAAAAGAAATTAAGTGTGAAAGTGAACACCTCAACCCCCATTTATAAGGACCTAGAGGAACTAAAAGCGTTGCAAGAGGGTTTTGAGAGGAAACATCATGTCAACATAAAAACTGAGACAAAAAGACAAAATAAAACATTTTTTAAATAAAGAGTTAATTAAACTCAGATTTTAATCTGACAAAAGATAGTTTACAAACTGGTTCTCGATCGGCTCATTTAGGACCAATCTCTTCCTAATCTGCCTCATATATAACATTTGACCATTGATCTTATACCGGTTCACTCAATCGGCCTCAAAATGGGCCCTCAGTAGACAACATCTTCCTAGAGTTCAGAAACTTTCCGATGAAGATTAGTTGTCTCCATACGCATTTCCTCCATCACCGCGCGGTGATCCTTCTCTTGTCAAGCCCAGATAACTTCCATCTCTCATCTAAGCGATGAGTCAAGGTTCTTAGAGACATTCGATGTCCCTCAGCCATTTCCTTCTAAATCTCCACAGGATCAGTCGAGCAGTTGATGACATTTTCCTCGTTGCTGGCAATTGCTTGGGGGCATGGGAGCCACCAACAAAGTTGGATTGTGGTTGTCATCAAAAATCAGGAAACCCCTAATCCTAACACCTTCTTCTAAAAAGAAATGAAAGTCGATGAACTAAAGATAAAAAATCCATGTAAAAGAAAATAAGTAAAATCACATACTTATTATTTGATTCAACTCGAACCAGTTAGCTTCATCTATATCTAATGATATAAAATCACAAGTCAGTTCCTTCTTGTCGATCGGCTGATCACCCTCACCAACTCCCGGTACACAAGTCGACGGGGGAACATTTACAAACCCCAGTTGACTCCGAACTTTACCAGAAGCCTTTGTTGATGGACGAACTGCCAAGCCACCCAGCTCCTTCTCAGTGTTGGGTTAAGCTTTCCTTGAAGTCTCTTGGATTGAGTCTGGCGACTCCTTTATCTCCACTCACTCTGAGGGTTTGGGTTTCTTAACGAAATTTTTCTCCATTCTCCTTTGGCTTGCCATCCGGCTGGCACTGCTTTTTAACTCTAATGGCAGCTAACATCTTAATCCTGTTGACGGGTTTAAACGCTAAATTGAATGCTTTCTCCATAAGGAAATCGCCGAAATCAACGCTAAATTAAATACTTTCTCCATAAGAAAATCACTTAAACCGAGCGAATGCAAGGAGGGACAAACTAGAGATACTGAGAACCACTCATATGCCCTATATATAAGTTAGGGGCATGAAAAACTAGGGATTCCAACCATTGCATTAAATTATGATTATTAAGATTCGATTTATTGCATTAAAAAATTGTTTTTATCACAACTGCTGCTATCAATGAACAAGAAACTAAGAGAAGTTAGTATGTACACCCCAAAATAATCTTCACCAATTCCTAGACGGTTAAAGAGGTAAACCAAACATCATCACCCTAATGAAAAACTACATGTACTCATGAAGCCAACTAGCTAAAAAACTATCAGCCGACTAGCTGCTAACAGGTCAAAAGGTTGGCGACCAACCGTATGTCTGAAGAGTTACCGGAGGCCAGTCCAATAACCCAATTGACCAACCAGGGCTGCCAAAAAAGGGTTAATACCATTAAAAACTCTCAACGTGAGGCTCTCTCAACTAGGGCTGTCAAAGAAGTTCGTTTTTCACAAACAGCTTGTGTGCGGCTCGCTAAGAAGCTCGCGTTTGATTCATTCGTTAATGAAATGAGCTAAACACGAACAAGTTTTCTTAGTTTGATTTATTAACGAGTCAAACACGAATAAAGATTTGCTCGGCTCGAATTAATTAAATAATATTTATACATTAAAATTTTATATTATATTTTAAAATTTTTTAATAATCATTGATACGACTACAATAAATTTTTATTATCAAGCACAAATCTTGATGCACGACATGAATCTCGGTGCAATCTTTTCAGCAAGAAATGTTCAAATATTGATGAAAAGTCGTCCAGAACTCCGATTTCAACAAACTTATAGTCAAACTGATCGGATTGATGAAACAGACCCAATAATATTAAAACTAGTCCAATCTGAGTCAAATCAAGCCCAGATCAAGTCATTAAACCACTTGTATAAGCCTTTCAAACATATTGGAAGGTCAAATGGATGCCGACACTAGAAAGCCCATACTCGAATCGAGCGTCTCGGCAAGACGAATCCAACGAGCCCATGATCACTCAATTTTGACATCGTTAAGGTCATCAAATGCTCCTTAAACGCCGTCTGATCGAGGGGAGCTCTCTGAACCGTCCGATTAAAATGGTTGCATTAATTGCACCCAGAACCCTATAAATAGACCCCAATTCTCACATGAGAGAGGGGCCTAGAGAGATAGAGCCTGAGGCCTTGACAATAAGCTGCAACTTAGCACCACCGTCGACCGCCATCGACGGTTGTCGACCACCGCCGACCTCTGTCGACCACCACCAACCGCCGTCGACCTCCGGCATCTCCAACCTCCGTCACCGTCAACCTCCGTCACCGTCGACCACCGCCTACCGTCGTCGACTATCGCTGACCTTCGTCGACCTCCATCAATCATCGTCAAACACCACCAACTAGACGTTGTCAATCAACACTATAATCTGAAGAATATAATCATCATTTCCTGTCTGTGGGACAAGGGATTTCTGTAATCATCAATCAATAGTGGATTTTCGCAACTGGGCCAGGCCCCGTGGTTTTTTCCCTTTACGGGTTTTCCACGTAAAAATTTACGGTGTCATTACTGGTTATTTATCTTTCACCTGATTGTGTATTGAAATCTCGTGCAACGCTAAGGCAATAATCCATTACTCTACCGCCGTGAATTTTCCAGCACGCATTAGTTTGGCGCCGTCTGTGGGAAATGAAGTCTTGTTCGTCGTTGTCTACAACACTAAGACACTGAGTCTCTACTTCCTTTCCCAATGATGTATTTCATCAAACTATCAAAGAAATCTTCTTTGCATCTTGAAGATCATCCCTGGAGCATTCTTCGATGTGGGGGGCAACCTTCACCACAGTCTCGAAATGCCATTCACGTTAACGTCCTAGGCACGACTGTGGTGGGGAGGTCATTTTAGATTTCATTCATATTACAAATCTACAAGAATCGATCCTGGACTGTGGGGCAACCTTCACTGCAAATAACGCCTCCTCAGCACACTGTCATCGTACTAGAGTTCCTCCTCAACTTGATCAAGAAGTTGATCTATTCAAGGCCCAATACATGTGTTATTTTATAAGTTCGCATGGAAAACACCCCTGATGGGGGGTAAAAGATTCAAAGGCATCAACTAACGAGTTGTTAAACAGTACTCTTGAATATGACTGCAACAATATTTCCAAGAAAACATACAATCCATTGCGATCTACGCCCTAGTCTCGAGAAATGCAGAGCATCTCTGATACCTCATTCTACACATAATCGATCCCAAGGTGACTCGATTTGACTTCTTTCATCACAGGCTACCATCGTCAAGCAAAAGCTTCGACATACAGCCTCGGATAGGTCAAAAATCCTTGGTGGATTTCCTTCTACCACTTCCATAACAAGTTATGGTCGTCAAGCAAAAGCTTCGACCAACAACCTAAGATATGTCAACCATCCTCAGTGGATTTCATATGACTCAGTTCATTACGGGTTATTACAGTCGAGCATCTCCGGTGATATAACTCAGAAGTAGTCTTACATCCTTAATGGATTCTCTTTCTACCATGCCCCTGGAAGACGAGCCCAAGAGGCAAGTCTCGATGGGAAGCTAGTAGTGGACATGGTCCTCACTAGAAAGACTCCATGAGAGCAAGTGGTTAACAGGGTCTCCTCTCAAAGACCTCAGAAGGCTACAAGCCTCAGAAGGCACAGGTACACTCAAAGATCTCAGAAGGCTACAAGCCTCAGAAGGCATAGATACACTTAAAGACCTCAGAAAACTACAAGCCTCAGAAGGCACAGGTACACTCAAAGACCTTAGAAGGCTACGAGCCTCAGAAGATACCGGTTCAAGCTCCTTTAAGGCATAAGTCTGAGAGGCACAATCTCGGAAAGCATGAACCACAAAAGGTACGCGATTCTTCATTTTATAAAAGTTATGTGCTAACTTTAATTATAGACTTTCGTTTGATTAAGAAGCCACAACAATCGTGGAAGACGCAAAAAAATATATTGTCGTCATCTACAAATGTCACATCAGATGATTAAAAATGTTACAAGTATCAACATATAATTGCATAAGGGCCACAACAAATCTGCTCATCTTCGAGTAGAGTCGACATGGCCTCCCCAAAACTCCAGTACTTCTGATAATCATCGGGAAGCCACCGTATATCGTCGCTACCACATAAGCAAGAAATCTTCCCTTGAAAGCGCGACTGGAAAAATACACAATTTTTTCATCACCTTCATAACGTGCAAGAGTGGCACAGAAATCTCCTCCAAAATACGCAGCATCAAGTATGCAATCTGCAACTCTCCGCCACAATGCATCACTGCAATGCATCGCCCCGTCGTGACGCTCTGCCACAATGCATCACTGCCATGCATCGCCTCGCCGTGACACTCCTCCACAATGCTTCACCACAATGCATTGCCCCGCCGTGACGCCCCGCCGCAATGCGACATTCCGCGGCAACGCGTCGCTGAAACGACATGCCACAACGCGCCACCGCTAGACGCCGATGTGTTGTGTCACGCCACCCCGACGCGCCTCCGCAACACTCCGCCGCAACGCCCTGCGCAACGTGTCACCATAACGCCCCACCACGACGCGCCGCCGCAACACGGCCCAGCGACGCTCCATCGCAACGCATCGCCACGACGCACCTTCGCAATGTGTCGTGTTGTTGCGGCGCCCTGCTGCTAAGCGTAGCTGCAATGCTTCACCCAGCAGCAATGTGTCGCACGAAGCCCCATTGTAACGTGTCACCATGACGCCTCATCGTGACGCCCCGCCGCAATGCGACTTCCCGCGGTAGTGTGTCGCTGTAACGGTACGCGACAAAGCGCCCCCGCAATACGTCGTTGTATTGTGTCGTGCCACCACCACACTTTTCTGCAACACTTCGTCACAACGCACCATCGCAACGCGTCGCCCCAATGCATCACACCGTGACGCACCGCTGTAATGTGACATGGCCCACCGCAATGCGTCACCCTGACGCCCCATCGCAACGCACCGCCGCAATGTGTCGCCCAGACTCCCCATTGCAACGCACCGCAGCAATGCATCGCCACGACGCACCTTCGCAACGTGTTGTGTCGCTGCGATGCCCTGCTGCTAAGCGTCGCTGCAATGCTTCACCCTGCAGCAATGCGTCGCCATGATGCCTCATTGCAACGTGTCACCATGACGCCTCGCCGTGACGCCACGCCTTGACGCCTCGCCGCAATGCGACATCCTGCGGCAGCGCGTCGCTGCAACGGTACACGACAACGCGCCCCTGCAACACGTCGTTGTATTGTGCCGCCCCACCACGACAAGCTTCCGCAACACTTCGTCACAACGCTCCATCGCAACGAGTCGCCGCAACACATCACACCTTGACGCACCGCTGCAATGCGACACGGCCCGCCGCAATGCGTCGCCCTGACGCCCCACCGCAATGTTCCGCCACAACACGCCACTGCCACCTGTCGCTGCGTTGTTTTGCTACGACACGCCGTCGCAATGCTCTGCTGCGACACGTCGCCCCGCCGCGACGCTTCGTCGCAATGCCCCGTCGCGAGGCTTCGTCGCAATGCCCCGTCGTGAGACTTTGTCGCCACGCTCCGCCGCAACGCACCACCGCAACACGTTGTTGTGTTGTGCCGCTGCGACACGCTGCTGCGTTGTTTCCTCGCACACGCCTTGACGCCTCGCCGCAACGCGCCGCTGCGACACGCTGCCGCGTTGTTTCGTCGCACACGCCTTGACACCTCGCCGCAACGCGCCGCTGCGACGCACAGCCACAAAGCCCCGTTGCGACTCTCCGCCACAACGCTTGTGGTAACTCTACCACTCTCCTTTGAGCCCATTTATAGGCTCAAAAAATCCTTTGGCCAATAAATGTTCTTAAAAAAATAGCTTTTTATTAAAAAAAAATAATTTTTTATTAAAAATAAAAAAACAGCTTTTTATTAAAGAAAAAACTGTTATTTATTAAAAAAAACGGCTCTTCATAAAAAAAAAACGGTTGTTATTAAAAAAAAACAACTCTGCATTAATAAAAATTATTGTTTATTAAAAAAGAAAACGGCTCTTCTTTAAAAAAAAAAAAATAGTTGTTTATTAAAAATAATTAAAAAAACGAAAAACGATTTTTCATTAAAAAAAAATGATTGTTTATTTATATAAAGAAAAACAGTTCTTTATTAAATCAAACAGTTGTTTATTAAAAAAAAATTAAAAAAATAATAACAATGCAACAGCTCATTTAAAAAAAAAAAAATTTACTATTTATTTTCAGTTTTTCTCGCAACTGTTTTGGATTTCGAGCCAAGTAAAAAATTTTAATGTTATGGGAGGGATTTGAACCTCACACATGAAAGGAAGAATAACCAACTGAACTAAAAACACTATTCTTTTATATATAAATGTTCATTTTATTCTTATCTATAAATAAAGTTTAAGAATGTTATCTTTATGCAACGAAATAAAGTCTGAATCTAAATATTTTCGGGCCATAAAAATGATCTCGCCCGAAAATAGAGAGCAAATGATACAATTACTAATAAATTTTTATTATCAAGATGACAAATCTTAATGCACGACACGAATCTCGTCAGCAATCTTTTGACAGCAAACGTTCAAATATTGATGAAAAGTCATCCGGAGCTCCGATTTCGAAGAACTTATAGTCAAACCGACCTGACCGATGAAACGAACTCAATGATATCAAAACTAATCTAATTCTAGTCAAATCAAGCTCTGATCGATGTCATTAAACCACTTTTATAAGCTTTTCGGACATATTCAAGCGTCAAATGGATGCCGACACTATAAAGCCTCATACTCGAATCGAGTGTCTCGGCGAAGACGAATCCAACGAGCTCATGATCACTCAATCCCGACATCGTTAGGCGTCATCAAATGCTCCTTAAACGCCGTCCCGATCGAGGCAACTCTTCGAACCGTCCGATCAAAATCGCCGCATTAATCGCACCTGAACCCTATAAATACTCTCAACTCTCACGAGAGAGAGGCTAGAGAGATAGAGCTCGAGGCCTTGATGCTAAGCTCGCAACTCAAGACCACCGCAGACCACCGTCGACCATCGTTGACTGTTGTCAACCACCGCCGACCGCCGTCGACCAACAACAACCGCCGTCGACCTCCGGCATCTCCGACCTCCGTCACCTTAAACTTCCGTCGCCGTCGACCACCGCCTACCGTCGTCGACTATCGCTGACCTTCGTCGACCTCCATCAATCATCGTCAAACACCACCAACTGTGCACTGTCAATCAATATCGTAATCCAAGAATATAATCATCATTTCCTGTCCGTGGGACAAGAGATTTCGTAATTATCAATCAATAGCGGATTTTCGCAATCGAACTGAGCCACGTGGTTTTTTCCCTTTACGGGTTTTCCACGTAAAAACTTCTGGTGTCATTACTGGTTGTTTATCTTTCACCTCATTGTGTACTGAAATCTCGTGCAACGCTAAGATAATAATCCATTACTCTACCGCCACGAATTTTCCAGCACTCTTCAATCATTGTAAATGAAAAATAAAGATTTCATGTTGGATATGTAAATACATAAAAATTAAGTGGTATGTATGTAATTAATAGAAAAAATGTTCCTCGAGAAGAATGTCCGAAATGATTTTGAAAATGCATAAGAATTGTGTGGTATGTATGTACACACCTAAAAAATACAAGACCTATCCCTTCCGATTCGCTCCACCCACTCCCCCTTACAATTAATCTATCATGAAATTCAGAAAACCACACCCAAATTGAGCTCTATAAACGATGAATCCTCACTTTTCTCGCATTTATTACATGCTTTAGCTTTACTTAGCATACGGTCCCATGCGAATGTGATAATGGAAATTTTAAAATAAAAGATAAACATGAGATTAATTTGAAAAAATATGTTTGAATCGAGCCGAAAATGCACAGATAAATGATGAGTTATTTCGAACAAGAGCTAAATATGAATTAAAAAAATTCAAACGAGTCAAATGCAAACAAGTTTTAGACCGCACCAGGTAAAATAGATATCCGACGCCAGCTTGATCGACTGACCCAAAGACTTGTTGAACTAAAGGTCCATAATAGATGAACATTTACAAGAATCAGTTACAAATACAAAAAAATAAGAT
This sequence comes from Papilionanthe hookeriana x Papilionanthe teres, assembly GCA_022702705.1. Taxonomy (NCBI): domain Eukaryota; kingdom Viridiplantae; phylum Streptophyta; class Magnoliopsida; order Asparagales; family Orchidaceae; genus Papilionanthe; species Papilionanthe hookeriana x Papilionanthe teres. The sequence continues at coordinate 92,077,702 of CM040424.1, read as the reverse complement.
ATAAGAAAATAGTTACATGTAATGATCCTACTAAAATAGGGGCATTCATGTAATTTTTCACCTTTGATCACTATAAATAGCGGTTCATAGCAGGTACTAGGGGTTTTTGACTCTTCTCTCTAGAATCATACTTTATAGGGAGAACTCTCTCATTTTCTCTTGTAACCTCTATTTTTCAATATATAAAATGGATCACAGAGTCTGAAAATACCTTAGTTTAGGGTTGTTAAAAAAGTTCGTTGTTCGTGAACAGTTCTTTTTCGATTCGTTCGATAAATAAATGAGAAGAACAAGAACAATTTTTTTCGTTCGGTTTGTTAAAAGAACCAAACACGAATTACTTATATAAATATTATAATATAATATATATAGCTTTATATCTAAAGAAACCTAATCCTCTCCAGCCGCAGGAAACATCTCTTTCGGCTCTTCCTCATCCGGCTCTGACTCATCTCCTTCTCCTCTCTAAATCGCGAAAGGTTTTAGGCGGTGAGACCTTAGGGTTTGTCGTTCGCATTTGCCTGCACTCGAAAATTTTGTTTCAGCATTCATCTCCTTCTCCTCTCAAAACTGCCAAGGGTTTCAGCGACGAGAGCTTAGGGTTTGTCGTTTGTGTTCGTTTACTAAAATATCTTATATTTCTCCTCGGATAGTCAATCATCTCGGTATTCTTGCACTCGATATTCTTGCTTGATTGCTTGTTTAGCTACTTAGGTTTTATTTTCTTACTTCTTTGCTTATTATTCTTTCATTACTTATATAAGGGTTTGTTTGTGACATTTAGCTCGGTTATTGTGCATTTGTGCGGTGATTCATACTGGGATTAGCGTTTGTGTTGTGATTCTACTATTGTGTCTGGATTTTTTTTTATTATTTTAATTTTTGTTATGGATGGTTGTGTGAAGAATACAATGCTTTCTTCCTTTTATTTTTCAAAACAATAATAGTTTTGAAATGGGATTTAACAATGCTAAGGGTACTGTTGTTTTGACCCCCAATTAGTCATTAAGGTAAATGGCACTCTTGTAAATTTCTACTTACTTTAAGCCTCCATTGTTGACTTTAGAAAGGTGTCACCTCATTATGGAAGACCCTAGAAGAGGACATGTGGAAGGACATGTGGAGGCCATGCGGTGGAAGGAGGACATGTGGAGACCATGCGATGGAGGACTCTAAAGGGTGGACATGTGAAGCCATGCGATCCTCGAGGGTTACACCTCATCTATTTATAGAATATTATAATGTAATCTAATCTACTATAAATAGATGAGATGAGAGGAGGCTTTAGTGTGGATTTTGTAAGAGTGAAAAAGAACTCGAGGAGTGTGGGCTAGCTTGTTAAGGGTGAGGAGAGCATCTTGGAGGCCTTGGATGTGAAGGGAGGCCATGGAAGATGAGGGCTCATCTATGTAAAGCTAAGTACTCTTGTTTCTTGTCTTAGTGGATTATTTCGATTCCTCCCGTGGACGTAGGTCAAAAAGACCGAACCACGTAAATCCTCTTGTTTGTTTGTGCTCTTGTGTTTGCATCTTCTTGTTGTGATTTGCGGTTTGTTCTCTTACCAAGATTAAGGAAAGAAAGTGTTTTTCCCACAACGATCGGCGCCGTTCGCAGGAAAATCTCGACACATCTTGGTAGGAGGAATCACACCCAAGAAATCGCAGCGAAGAAGAGCCGTTTGGCGGGGACAATGGGCTCCACCAAATTCGACATCGAGAAATTCACGGGAAAGAACGACTTCGGCTCGTGGAGAGTAAAGATGAGAGCCCTACCGGTTCGGCGAGGTGTCGCGAAGCCTTGCGAGGGTCGACCGACGCGCCGGCCGACATGACGAGAAAGAGAAGATTGGCATGCTTGGAGAAAGCTCATAGTTTGATAATCTCGAGCTTGGGCGACAAGGTTCCGAGGGAGGTGTCGAGGGAGACAACGACTCGAGCGCTTGGCCAAACTCGAGGTACTCACCCGACCGAGTCCCCGGCTAATCAGCTATTTCCGAAACAGCCGCCTATACTCTTTCAAAATGCACAAAGACAAATCAGTCTCGGAGCAGATAGATGAGTTCAACAAGATGATGGATGATCTTGAGAACATCGACGTCAAGATGGATGACGAGGACAATGCGCTGCTGTTGCTAAACTCTATTCCTAAGAGCTACGAGCAGTTCAAGGATGCGATGCTCTATGGAAGGGCGCAGACGATTACTCTAGAAGAGGTTCAATCATTGATCAGAGCCAAAGAACTTCAAAAGAAGCACGACATGAAGGAGGAAACCAGCGGAGACAGTCTGATGGTTAGAGGAAGATCAAGTAATAAAGGTTATAAAAGTGATCAGAGCAGATCAAGGTCCAGAAGAAACGTTAGAGGTCGGTCTTCTAAGAGATCCTACAAGTGCTACCATTGCCACAAGGAAGGTCATTTTAAGAAGGACTTTCCGGATAGAAAGAAAGGCTTTCGGGAGAAGCTTAAAGATTCCGGAGAAGCAAGCATAGTCTCGGACGGTTATGATTCGAGCTCGAAGCTCCGGTGATCACGGAATTCGAATCTAGCAAGGAGTGGATCCTTGACTCGGGGTGCTCCTTCCACATGTGTCCTCGAAAGACTGGTTCGAGACACTACAACCGGCAAATGGTGGATCCGTTCTACTTGGAGACAATAAAGCTTGTAAGGTGATCGGCGACGGGACGATCGGAATAAAGATGTTCGATGAGCCGAACGGATACTGCAAGCATGTCGGGTACGTCCCGAACTTAAAAGAAATTTGATTTCTTTAGGGACGCCGGAGTCGAATGGATACTCATTCGAGGCGGAGAATAGGCGTATCGGAGTAGCTAAGGGCTCTCTCATAGTCATGAAAGGAGTCGAAAGAATGGGCTATACTCCCTAGTTGGAAAAGCCGTGATCGGAAACTTCTCAAATGCGGTTCAATCGAGCCTGACGGATCCGGACTATGGCACATGAGGTCGGGGCATGTAAGTGAAAGGGGCTTACGGGAATTATCCAAGCGAGAACTCGTTATGCGGAGATCGGGTCGACAACCGGAATTCGTGAACAATGCGTATCGGGGAAGGCCACCGGGGTGAAGTTCTCCACTGGAATACATACATCAAAGAAACCACTTGACTATGTACATAATGATTTATGGGGTCCAGCTAGAACTCCAACTCATGGAGGAGGGAGGTACTTCATGCATGATAGATGACTACACTGAGAATGTATGGATCTTTATCCTAAAAACAAAAGATGAAGTTTTTCAATGATTCGTGGACCGGTTAACTCTCACCGAAAACAAGATGGGAGCAAAGCCGAAGCAATTGAGAACCGACAATGGCTTGAGTATCGTTCGGAGCGGCTTGAGGAGTTGTGCGGGAGGAATGGCATCACAAGGCACAAGACGGTCCGGAACACTCCTCAACGGAATGGCACTAGCCGAGAGGATGAACGAGGACTCTCCAGAGAGAGTGCGGTGCATCGCCGTTAAATGCGGTGTCTACCCAAAAGTTTCGGGGCGAAGGCTGTGTCAACCGCTCGTTACCTTATCAACGGATGTCCATCGACGACCGTTGAAATGAAGACTCCTTTGGAGATGTGGTACGGAAAACCAGGTAACTATGATAATCTTAAAGTCTTTGGATGTATCGCATACGCTCACGTTAGACGAGATAAGCTGGAAGCGAGGGCTTTGAAGTGCATCTTCATCGGATACCCACCTGGAACCAAAGGTTACAAACTTTGGTGCCTAGATCAACAAAAATGCATCATCGATAGGGATGTGACATTCGATGAGTCCAAAATGGGAAATATGCAAAGCTATGTTACCGAGAACGAGTGTCACTAAGGAGGATTCGTCAATTGAGGTGGAGCCGCAACAACGACAAACTTTGATCGATCAAAGGATAATTGTGAACGATCAAGACGAAGTGGCGGAAGACCAACAAGTGGACCGAACCGCAAAGAAGACCCGATGACTACGACTTGGTAAGGGACGGACAAAGGAGAACTATCGGACCGCTGGAGAGATATGGCCATGCGGATATGATCTCCTTTGCTCCGAGTGTTGTTGAAGTGATAGAAGAAGCGGAACCAAGCGGCTACAAGGAAGCCCCGAAGAGCAAGGAAAGACACAAGTGGGAAGAGGCGATGGATGAGGAAATGGTTTCTCCGATGAAGAACAAAGCACGGGAACTTGTGGATCGACCAACGAACAAACGCGTAGTCGGTTGCAAGTGGACCTTTAAGAAGAAGGAAGGCATGCCGTGCACCGAGAGGATCGGTACAAAGCCGGACTCTTTGCGAAGGATTCACACAGAGTTGAAGGAATTGACTTCAACGAAATCTTCTCACCCGTGGTGAAGCACTCGCTCAATTAGGATAGTCTTAGCACTAGCAGTTCAATTCAACTCGGAATTAGAACGGCCTAGATGTTAAGACCGCGTTCCTGCATGGAGAGCTTGAAGAAACCATCTACATGGACCAGACGGATGGGTACAACACACCCGAGACAAAGGACAAAGTTCTTATCAAGAAGGCATCGTATGAGGCTGAAACAAAGCCCAAGACAATGGTACAAACGATTTGATGATTTCATGCTAAAGATCGGTTTTTTCGAAGCGACTACGACGATTTGTGTGTACATGAAGTGGCAAGACGGTGAAATCGGTACGTACCGCTCCTTTATGTGGATGATATGTTAGTAGCCGGCGAGGAGCAAGGAGGAAGTCCGAAGATCAAAGGTATGCTCAATTCGAATTTGACATGAAGGACCTGGGACCGCCTACAAAGATCCTAGGTATGGAGATTACCGGAGACAAGAAAAAGGGTAGCTTATTCTCAAAAGTCATATATTCGTAAGGTTCTAACAAGGTTCAACATGCACGAGGCTAAGCGAGGTTGCAACATCTATCGTCAACACTTCGGACTCATCGAACTCTCAAGCACCGAGACCGAAGAGGAGAAAAGGTACATGGAGGGTGTCCCCTACGCCAGGTGGGGTTGGTAAGCATCATGTATGGTATGGTTTGCAGACGGCACTGCATTTAGCCTACGCCGTCGGCATTGTAAGCGGGTTCATGGCAAGCCTAGACAAGCTCACCTGGAAGCACTAAAATGGATCCCGAGATACTTAAGAGGCACCACCGATTTGGGGCTACTCTTCAAAAGCGAGAAGACAAAGAAGAAAAAGTAGTCGGTTACGTAGATTCCGATTACTCGGGAAGCATTGACACCGGAAGTCACCGACCGGATTCATCTTCACTCGTCTTCTGATGCGCAGCCGGTTGGAAGTCCAACCTCCAATCGGCTTGTGGCCCTCTCAACAACGAGGCTGAATACATCGCCGCGATCGAAGCAATCAAGGAAGCTATGTGGCTAAAGGGCATGGCCGAAGAGCTTGGGATACATCAAAAGGTGATAACTCGTGTTTTGCGACAACCAAAGCACCATCCACCTAACCGAGAATCGGGTATTTCATGAAAGATCCAAGCACATAGATGTGAAGCTTCATTTCGTAAGGGACATCGTCGCTAAAGGCTCGATAGTGGTGAGAAGATACCAACCGAAGAGAACCTCGCCGATATGCTTACCAAGGCGTCGCCATAGCTAAGTTCGGACACCTGTCCGAACTTAAGTGAATTTTTCCATCGGGCGAGGGCCCCTCGGGGGCCACGTGGAGGGAAACACTACTCCAGCATAATTGAGGGTCAAGGTGGAGATTTGTTGTTTTGACCCCCAATTAGTCATTAAGGTAAGTGGCACTCTTGTAAATTTCTACTTACTTTAAGCCTCCATTGTTGACTTTAGAAAGGTGTCACCTCATTATGGAAGACCCTAGAAGAGGACATGTGGAAGGACATGTGGAGGCCATGCGGTGGAAGGAGGACATGTGAAAGGACATGTGGAGACCATGCGATGGAGGACTCTAAGAGGTGGACATGTGGAAGCCATGCGATCCTCGAAGGTTACACCTCATCTATTTATAGAATATTATAATGTAATCTAATCTACTATAAATAGATGAGATGAGGGGAGGCTTTAGTGTGGGTTTTGTAAGAGTGAAAAAGAACTCTAGGAGTGTGGGCTAGCTTGTTAAGGGTGAGGAGAGCATCTTGGAGGCCTTGGATGTGAAGGGAGGCCATGGAAGATGAGGGCTCATCTATGTAAAGCTAAGTACTCTTGTTTCTTGTCTTAGTGGATTATTTCGATTCTCTCCCGTAGACGTAGGTCAAAAAGACCGAACCACGTAAATCCTCTTGTTTGTTTGTGCTCTTGTGTTTGCATCTTCTTTGTTGTGATTTGCGGTTTGTTCTCTTACCAAGATTAAGGAAAGAAAGTGTTTTTCCCACAACAGGTACGGACACACTCTGAGGTTTGTTTCATACTTTATTGATTTACACATGTGTAACATATAAATTTATTGCTTCTAGTGAGGTTTCATATGACTAGCAATATTTTATTTGTCGTGTGTTGGAATATGAATGAAGTTATTCATGAACTTGAGAAAGCATTGACTTCTCAAAAATTATTTTTCCCTGCAATATTTTTTCAAAAAAGTAAACTAAGTTATCAATTTCTCTTTTTAAGTTGTTGTTTAGTATTATTAATTTATTAGTATAGTTGATTGATATGAGAATCAACTAATCATTTTAAGCATGCATATAATGTTATTTCAGCAGATGATTTTGAAGTTGTTTTTTTTTTTAATTTTAGTACCAAATAATGTGTTAGGAACTGACATTTAAAAGGAAATTGGTGATATGATTTTTATCTAAATTTCTTTCTAGAAATCTCAAGATTAATGGTTTGGAAGTTATTGGGAATTTAACATATATTCATATATTCTATTATAGTTCAAAAGGAAATTGTGAGCAGTGAGCTCTACCTGAGGCCTTGGGCTATTATGCACTTGTGTTGTGATACCTACATGCTTAAAAATTACTTTCAAACAGGTTTCAACATTCTGTTGTGATTTGATTATTGCCTCTAGAAGACTAGAACCTATAAAAAAAGTTTTCTTACTACATTCTTAAAAATCAGAGTAATATTTCTTACTATACATTGTTATATTTATGAAGTTTTGACAAGAAGAGTGATATGTTGGGAAGAAGTTGCATTTATTGTCCTGTTGTCCAGGCTTTGGTTGATATCAAATTATCCTGTTGAAAACTTTATAACTAGATCCACTGATTTACAATGCGATTGTCTCAGCCTTTTGCTTGTGATCCAGGCTTTGGTTGAATTACAGGATATTTGTTGAGATCAAATTCAACAAATATTGGGAAGTTTGGCAGGGTAGATGCTTCTGCAGCTTGTCCAGGAGATGCGCAGCTCTGATTGAATTTCAAATATAACTGATACAGGCTTTGGTTGAAAACTTTATGAAAGTTAAACCCTTTGATCACTTGTATGTTTGAATTACCATTATCTCAAGGAAGTTCCAGTTTACCAAAGTTTGTTATTATTGATGGTATACAGAAATTGGTATGCTTTTTGACACATGAGATTTAATCACTTGTATGTTTGAATCAGCTAACAGAAGAAAGCAGGGGCAACTCAGCAATAAATGGTAGAATTATTTCATTATTCAGCAGAATGATTACACTTCCATATTAGTAACCACTGATTTCACACTTAAACTAAGCCTTGTGTGCTCTTCAGAACTATTTGCAGAAGTTGAAGATGCTGAATAAAAACTTACTGCCATCTCCTCCCAAAAACCAATTTGTCGTGAATCAAACAAGAGGTCTGATACCTGCGATGCAAGAGGAGATATAAGACTACAGGGCAGCTCCAGCACTGCTTTCGTAAGTTCATCGCCACAGCCCTATGTAAGATTATAAAAGAAAAAATATATTTTAAAAACTGAGGTGCTTCTGGATGTAGCAGAATTTGTGTACGCTATCCCTATACATAGGAATTGAGGTGTATGCATGTAAATTTTCCTTTTTTTTATTGATTTATGTAAGTTGTTGGAGTTCATTCCATCTTGGAGGTTCGGCAATGGAAGTTTAAATTATATATATACGTGAGGCATTTGCATAATTATCATCCAATTCTTATGTATTTACTTTTCTAACACCTAAACTTCACATTTTCATCATATTGATTGTTGCAGAGAATTCACAGCGACCCAAACCTAATCAATGTTAGAGCAACAGAAGAAATTGAGGCCCTTATGAAGAAGTCTGATGAGTCCTTCATAAATGAAAAGGACATTAGTGCAATCAAATCTCTTTTTGGGATTTTTAAGAAGAAATAATTATCAGTCATAATTATTCATTTGCCCATTGTATCTCAAGTTCAATCACAATGTAGCATAAAGTGTTGGGTCAATTATGAGACTATAATGTAATTAATAAATGTCAAAATTATTGTGGTCTAATTAGGAATAAAATTTATGACATAAGACGCATTTGTCATGAAATTATAAGTGTGGATACTATAGCGGCAAATTCGATTTGATGAGGGCGGAATTGGAATTAAGCAAATTTTGTAACCACCCTTTAGTTACATTAAATAAGGAGGTAATGGTCCCCGGTCTGTAGAGAAAAAGAAATTATTCTATTGTTCCCCATCAACGAGAGAGACTAAGGAAACTCTGGAAAGTCTGCAGATTGGAAGATCGTTGCTTGCAATCGATCAAATGGATTCAGGTACTCTTCCGCTATTTTGTATCGATTCAGATTTTAATAAATATGAACGGGATTAAAAGATTCTCGTGGTGAATTCCTAACAGATTTTGATTCGATCAAAATCTATTTGAAAAATTAAGAAAAGAAAATTTCTAACAATTGGTATCAGAGACTCCAGTTCATGTTCAATTTTTTTTTTTAGATTCTGCTTATCTTTTTCTTCTGAAATAGTTGTCGATAAAATTTTTGCGCCGACGACACAAAATCGAGGAACGGAAAATTTTGGCGTCGTGACCGGAGGGCTTCTCTCGCTTATCCTTCTTTTTTTATCCTTTTTGTCCGCCCTTACCCGCGTAGGAATCGTCCGCAAAGGGCCGCGGCGCGGGTTGCGGCGACGGAAATGCTGGCAGCGCGCGACCGCGACGTAGGTGGCTGTGGTGGCGCGGCCTCCGACGGCGGCAGAATCCGGCGCAGCGGAACGCTGTGGCGAAAAGAGACGGCGCCGGAAGGGGCGCCGATGGGAGGAGCGCCGGAGATGGCGCCGGATGGTGGCGGCGCCGGGCGCCGCCACCGTTCACGAACAACAAATATATATATATATATATATATATATATATATATATATATATATATATATATATATAAATTAAATTACTCATTTTAATTTCGAAATTAAAATGAGTTATTTAATTATTTCCTTTTATGTTAGAAAATAAAATAAGTTATTTGATTTATTTCCTTTTATTTCCTTTTATATGTTAGGAAATAAAATAAGTTATTTGATTTATTTCGTCTTATAAGTTAGGAAATAAAATAAGTTATTTAATTTATTTCCGTTTATAAAATAATAATAAATAAATTAAATTAATTAAATTACTCATTTTAATTTGAACAATAAAATGAGTTATTTAATTTAATGAGTAAATTAATTATAAAGTTTTTCTTTAAGTAAATTAATTAACTCAATTTTGGGATTGATTAATTTTATAAAATGAATAATTTTTTTTGTAAATCGTATGAACTTTATAGGCTTATAAATTAGCATCATTATTTATAAATATAAGATTTTATAAAATTAAATTAAAGTTTCAATTAAATTCGAATAAATGGTATTTTGTAAATTGTTCATCAATTTTTAATGAACTTATTGAAACATGATGTTGTCAAAGTAACATCTCTTGTGTAGATAGTTCGTTATGAAATTGTTGGATGTCGTGTGTATGTGGGTTCGTACGTGTAATAATTGGTCAAAAGAAAATTTAATACTGGTCGACTCGCATACTACACTTGTGATGATAAGCATGTAACAATTATAAGTAATTATATATGAGTAATAAATCGATCCAAAGATAGATTTATTATTTGATATACGTTATTGTTAATGTTTGATCATTACAACAAGATTACTATTAGCAGTTAATATTACTGTCCAAAGATTTGATATTAATGTTGCATTAGGTGTCTTGAGATGGGATTTACCATTAATTGAATTTAAAACATTTTATTTACGTAATTTTTTATTCGTTTTTCGATTGTTGTTAATGTATCCGCTAATCTCGATTCGGTTCCAATCCTTAAGGGTGATAGCTTTAAGGATTGGAAAGAGAACATTCACATTGTTCTTGGCTGCATGGATCTAGATCTAGCGTTAAAAATGGATAAACCCGCTCCTCTTACGAATGATAGTTCCTCCGAGGAAAGGAGAAACTATGAGAAGTGGGACCGTTCTAATCACTTGAGTCTTATGATCATAAAGCGCGGCATACCCGAGGCCTTTAGAGGTGCGGTGTACGAGTGAAATCAGCGATCTCTGCAAGTTTTCTACTGAAATAGAGAAACGCTTTGCAAAAGCGATAAGAGCTGAACGCAGTATTCTTTTAAAGAAACTGATTTCAATGAGGTTCAAAAGCAAGGAAAATATAAGGGAGTACATCGTTGAGATGTCGAACATTGCTTCAAAATTAAAGAAACTAAAGCTCGAGTTGACGGATGATTTACTCGTGCATTCAGTTCTTATTTCGCTTCCTCCACGAGTTTAGCGATTTACTGTCGGCTATAATATGCAAAGGGAGAAATGGACTCTTAATGAGCTTATTTCTCATTGTGTGCAAAAGGAAGAAAGGTTGAAGCAAGGAAAGACTGATAGTTCTATTTGGTCAACACCTCTAAAGAAAGAGGCACTAAAAGAAAGAATGAGGCTGCTAAGAATAAGGTTTCTTCTCAAAAGAAACAAAATAAAGTTCAAAATCCTGAAAGTATCAGTTGTTTCTTTTGCGATAAAGAAGGACATCGGAAAAGGAATGTGCGAAATATCACGCTTGGCATATAAAGAAAGGTACATTTCTAACTTTGGTCCGTTCGAGGTAAATTTGGCTTCAGACGCTAGAAACACTTGGTGGTTAGACTGCGGTGCTACTACTAACATAAGTGTTTCAATGCGGGGTTGCTTCGAGCTACGAAAACCAAATGATGTTTGAAAGATGCATTTATGTGGGAGATGAAAAATCGGTAGAAGTGGAAGCAATTGGGCATTTTAGATTGTTATTATGTACTTGGTTACTTATTTGGATTTGATAGATACTTTTGTTGTGCGTCATTTAGACGGAATTTGGTTTTTGTTTGTTGTTTGGACAAATTGGGTTATTGTTGTTCATTTCAAAACAGATGTTTCAGTTTATCTATTAATTCCAATATTATTAGAACTGGTTCTCTTATGGAGTATGACAATCTTTATTTGCTTGATACTGTTGCTTCTTATAATGAAACTCGAATGTGGAATCACGAAGTACTAAGCGTAAAATTAATAATGAAAATTCAGGAGCATTATGGCACAAGCGTTTAGGTCACATCTCTAGAAATAGAGTTGAAAGACTTGTGTCAGATAGAATTTTAAGTTCCATTGATTTTACGAACTTTAATGTCTATTGAATGCATTAAGGGAAAACAGACCAAAAGAAAGAAATTAGGTGCATATAGAGCTACAGAAGTCTTAGAATTGATACATACGGATGTTTGTGGACCATTTTCTACAGCTTCTTGGAATGGTCAACAATATTTTGTATCGTTCATAGATGATTATTCAAGATATGCGTACCTATTTCTTATTAAAGAAAAGTCTCAAGTATTGGACGTGTTCAAATCTTATAAGACTGAAGTTGAAAACTAACTAAGCAAAAGAATAAAGAAAGTCAAATCTGATCGTGGTGGTGAATACTATGGCATATATGACGGTTCAGGTGAACAACGTCCGGGACCATTTGCTAAATTCCTAGAGGAATGTGGAATTGTCCCTCAATACACAATGTCAGGTTCACCTAGCATGAATGGTGTAGCTGAAAGACGAAACCTCACTCTTAAAGACATGATAAGAAGTATGATCGATCATTCTACCTTACTAGTAATCACTCGGGGAGAAGCACTCAAGACAAGCGACTTACATTCTAAATAGAGTACCAACTAAAGCAATTGTAAATACACCTTATGAGCTTTGGACGGGCGAAAACCCGGCTTAAAGCATTTTCATGTTTGGGGTTGCTCGAGCTGAGGCAAGGCCTTACAAGCCACTTCGAGAAAAGTTAGACCATAAAACAGATGATCAACCTGTTTTGTTGGTTATTCGGAGAGATCTAGGGGTTTCAAGTTTTATGATCCCAAATTAAAGATAATTTTGAGACGGAAGCTGCAGGTGTTCTTCGAGGATATTGAATTTAGGGGGAGAAATCGAGGTTATAGACTTTGTCTTTGAGGAGGAATCGAGACCATACTACTCTTGTCGAAGAGGAATTGGTTCATATTCCTATAATTGCTTTTGATAATGATCGAATTTTACTCCGACATTGATCGAGTTGCAAATCAAGAACAAGACATTGTTAATCAACCCCTTGAGGAACAAATTCAACAACCTCAAGAACAAGTTCAAGAGCAAGTGCTTTTGCGATGATCCACTAGGGAAAGAATAAATGCTATTTCAGATGATTATAATGTATTTCTTCAGGAACATGAGGAAAATATTAGTATGATGGAAGATGATCCTATCAACTTTCATCAAGCTATACAAAGTTTCAATTCAGAAAAATGGATTAAAGCAATGAATGAAGAGTATTAGTCTATGCAAGACAATAAAGTTTGGGAACTGTCCCATTACTAGAAGGAAAGAAACCCATTGGTTGCAAATGGATTTTTAAAACCAAAAGGGATTCAAAGGGTAATGTGGAAAGACATAAAGCTCGCCTTGTAGCTAAAGACTATACTCAAAAGGAAGGGATTGACTATAAAGAGACCTTTTCTCCGGTTTTAACAAATGACTCTTTTAGAATAATCATGGCACTTGTTGCTCATTATGATATGGAGCTACATCAAATGAATGTTAAGACCGCATTTCTCAATGGAGACATTGATGAAACGATCTATATGGTGCAACCAGAAAACTTTGTGTCGGGAGACCCAAAGAATATGATTCTGTAACCGACAAAATCTATTTATGGGCTCAAACAAGCTTCCCGTCAATGGTATCACAAATTTCATCAAGTGATTCTATCATTTGGTTTTGAAATGAATGTAGTTGATGATTGTGTGTATCATAAATTCAGTGGGAGAAAGCATATTTTTCTGAATTTGTATGTGGATGACATACTTGCCACAAATGATATAGGCATGTTGCAGAAAACCAAGAGATTTCTATCAATTAATTTTGAGATGAAAGATCTTGGTGATGCCTCAGTTGTCTTAGGAATTCAGATTCACCGAGATCATTCTCAATGTATTCTTGGATTATCACAAAGCGGCTATATTGATACATTGCTTAAAAGATTTGGCATGCAGAATTGTAAACCAATTGACACCCATGTCGCTAAAGGAGACAAGTTCGATCTCAATCGGCTGCAAAGGAAACCTTGAGATTCGGAAATGCGAAAGATTCCCTATGCTTCGACGATAGGGAGTCTTATGTATGCTTCAAGTTTGTACTGCGACGAATATCGCGTACATCGTTGGAGTTTTAGACGGATACTTAAACAACCTGGGAATGGATCATTGGAAAGCGTACAAAAGAGTTATGAGGTACTTAAGGAGAACAAAAGATTACATGCTTACATATAGGAGATCGGATCATTTGGAGATCATTGGGTATTCCGACTCCGATTTTCTTTGGATGTCGAGACAATGAGAAGATCCACATCCGGCTACATATTTTTGTTAAGTGGTGGAGCTATATCCTGGAGGAGTGCAAAACAAACACTAATAGCTTCATCCACTATAGCGACGAGAATATGTAACATGTTTTGAGGCATCCAACCATTACATATGGCTAGAAATTTTATCATCTGTCAGCGCATTATGGAAGAAATTGAAAGACCACTAAAGTTATTTTGTGACAATAAATCAATTGTATTGTATTTCAATAACAACAGGAGTTCATCCAAGTCAAAGCATATTGACATCAAATTTCTTGTTGTGAAGGAAAGAATACAGAGTGGTCAGATTCACATAGAGCATATTGGAACGAACTTCATGATTGCGGACCCCCTTACAATGGGTCTGATACCCAGGGTTTTTCATGAGCATACTGTTTATTTATAAAGCTTGAGGAAATTTAGATTCAGTGGGAGTTTGTTAACTTGTGTTTTTTAGGCTACATGTTTTATTTTATATACAAAACATATTCTGGATATTTTCCGATCGAAATGAGGCATTTTATTCGGTTCGTACATGACACTCAGATTAAGAGTATGATCTCGCTTAAATAAAGTATGATCGATTGAAAATGGACATGAATGCACCACATTGCATGTAATTTTCATTCCACACATTCATGATTGATCTATGTCATTTGATTATATTAATATATGTGACCATTGATGGGTTTAGTTGTGAAAAATACAACGAAGATCGCTTTGATCCTCGTATTGATATGATTAATGGACGAGATTGAAATGTGTCTTTACAATGATGACAACAATTTTGGGCGCACTAAGGTTGACACATTTATCTTATACATATATAGTCAGATGGGAGATTGTTGGATCAATTATGGGACTATAATGTAATTAATAAATGTCAAAATTATCGTGGTCTAATTAGGAATAAAATTTATGACTTAAGACACATTTATCGTGAAATTATAAGTGTGGATACTATAAAGGCAAATTCAATTTTATGAGGGCGAATCGGAATTAAGCAAATTTTGTAACCACCCTTTGGTTACATTAAATAAGGAGGTAATGGTCCCGTACGTAGAGAAAAAGAATTATTCTCTGTTCCCCATCAACGAGAGAACTAAGGAAAACTCCGGAAAGTCTCGCAGATTGGAAGATCGTTGCTTCGCAATCGATCAAATGGATTCGAGTACGCTTCCGCTATTTTGTATCGATTCGATTTTAATAAATATGAACGAGATTAAAAGATTCTCGTGGTAATTCACTAATAGATTTTGATTCGATCAAAATCTATTTGGAAAATTAAGAAAAGAAAATTTCTAACATAAAGAAG